>CM042400.1:9460310-9475310 GCA_023634145.1 Thymallus thymallus | reverse complement strand
AAATCAAATCAAATGATTGGTCACATGCAGATGTTATTGCGGGTGTAGAGAAATTATTGTGTTTATAGCTCCAACCGAGAGAGAAAGGGGGGCAAACAGAGTGTTAGTATACTCAATATCATTTATGCTTAAATGCAACGAGAATGTCATACAAGTTTGAGAGGAGAGAGCTTTGACAAGTTAGAGTTAAGTTTTTGAGAGAGAGAATAAGGGAACCAGAGAAGATGAAAGAGAAGACGTGGGAGGAAGAGAGAATGAGAAGATCGCAGGTAGGAGGAGAGGAATCCCTCTGTCTCACCTTCGCAGCCCGTCTGTGTGACCTCAGCAAAGGGGTTGTCGCACACATTGCCCTGTCGACCAATCACGCCAGCCCGACACTGGCACTGGCCACTCTCTGGGTCACATGACCGGGAGAAGGAGCCCACAGGGTAGCAGTCACACGGCAGGCAGGAGTCACTGCCCCGCGGACGGTAGTGGAACTCCTGACACACACACACGGATATTTACACACAGAGAGACAGACAGACACACACAGAGATAGACACACAAACACAGAGATAGAGACAAACAGGTCACAGATACACATAGACACCCAGACACATGTAGACATGCATAAACAGATGCATACACATATATATTTACATAAACACACAGACAGACAAACCCAGAGAAAAGAGATGGATTCAGAGAGAAAGAAGGACGCATACAGAGACGTGGACAGACAAACACAAAAAAGACAGACCCAAATATTGTCAGGTGAGTAGTTAGAAATACCAGCACATAGCCCGCACAATCTCGTAAAAGAGCAATTCAACATTTTGAATGACAGTACACTATGTGAGAAAACAGATCCAGAGCCAAGGAAAACACATGGGGGAAAATTACAGTTAAAGAAACAGTGCTACTGAAAGTCAATGATACATGCTTCGGCACTGTTCTTGAAAAATGATTTAAAATGGCGTCACAGTGTGGAGGGAGGTATGATGGATAAGTGGGTGTCTGTTGGCACTAAGACTGTTAAAGGGTAAAGCGGGGGGGGTTCAGATTAACAAGATGAAGCTGCTGATAATGCCTCTTAAGATAATGCATGTTTGACAGCAGTGTCAGGTTAGAGCTAGGATCAGTATCAAGGATTAGGGATTAAGGTCACATACAGGGATTACGGGTTAGGCTGGGGTTACAGTTATGAGTTGATTAGGTAGGTAAGGGTGATGATAGGTCTGCTGAGGTATGCAAGAGCATGGATCAGTGCCTGGGGTTACGATATGAGTTGAATATCAGTAAGAGTATTTACTGCTGATATGAGCGAGTGTATGTGTTGTGGCAGGCAAGTCACCTTGCAGTGGCACTGGCCGCTGGTCTTGTTGCAGTCAGGGTCGAATCCTTTACTGGCGTCACAGTGGCAGGGCCCACATGTTGGAGAGCCCCACCAACCACGCGGACATTGGTGGTCAATCCTACACACACACACACAAACACACACACACACACACACACACACACACACACACACACACACACACACACACACACACACACACACACACACACACACACACACACACACACACACAGTGAAACACACAAATCAAATCAAATTGTATTAGTCACATGCTGCGAATACGGTGTAGACCTTACAGTGAAATGCTAACCTACAAGCCCTTAACAACAATGTTTTCACACAGTCAGCGAAACAGAAGTGTATGTGGACCAAACTGTGAATCATTTTTCATTGCTTTCACACAAAATGCATCCAATGACCACATTCTCCGAAATCCATGAACCCTTTTCTCATTCATACTCCACCACCTGCAAAACGATATATATTTGCAGCACGTTTCAAATGCTAACACACTGTTTCCAAAACTGTTAAAAACACATTCAAAACAGAATGATGGCAAATGTCGTGCATTTCTGCAGTAACCAGATTGAAACATATAGAAAATCTCAGCAGAATATGTAATCATTCCAAACACAGCTGATTGCAATTTCAGCTGAAAGCCTACCCAAGTGTCCTGTTTTCAGTCTCGTTACCAAACAGACAAAAGAGGACGGCTTCGGAATGATTTAGTTTGGAAACATGGATCAAGGACGACAGGATGGTGGGGAAAGAAGAGTGGCAGGGAGAGGGAGAATGATTTTGTTTGGAAACAATGATCAAGGAAGACAGGATGGTGGGGAAAGAAGAGTGGCAGGGAGAGGGAGAATGTGTGGAGGACAAAGGAGAGGAAGACCAAGAGCGCTGGTCTCTGATGAGATAAGGGCCACGATTATTGACCATGTTGTAAACCATGGTCTCTGATGAGATAAAGGCCACGATTATTCACCATGTTGTAAACCATGGTCTCTGATGAGATAAGGGCCACAATTATTGACCATGTTGTAATCCATGGTCTCTGATGAGATAAGGGCCACGATTATTGACCATGTTGTAAACCATGGTCTCTCTTAGAGAGAGGCCTGTTTAAGGGTGCAACCAAATCTGCAGCGTTCAACAGCACACATTTTCCGGCAAAACAACAGGTGCATCCTTCAATGACAATTGAACTACATATTACAGTACAATACAGTATGTTACCCCCTCTGGGATCAATAAAGTACCTATCTATCTATCTATCTATCTATCTATCTATCTATCTATCTATCTATCTATCTATCTATCTATCTATCTATCTATCTATCTATCTATCTATCTATCTATCTATCTATCTATCTATCTATCTATCTATCTATCTATCTATCTATCTATCTATCTATCTATCTATCTATCTATCTATCTATCTATCTATCTATCTATCTATCTATCTATCTGTTAACATTTGACATATTCTGACATTTTTAAATATATTGATTGCTTTGTGTTTTTCAGTAGGACCCAAAGGTTGCCTCCCACAGGAGGGGGAGGCAGAATATTATCACATGCGCAGGAAATTGCCATTGTTGACATGGTAATTGGCAACAATGCAATAAAACTGCAAGAAATTCGGGACAGAGTGCTGGCAGACAATATCCCTTTTGGGAATGTGAATACGGTCAGCACAATGACCATTGCCAGAGTCCTAGAGAAACATAAAATAAGGATGAAGCAGTTGTACACTGTACCCTTTGAGAGAAAAAGTGAACGTGTGAAAGAACTCCGGGTAAGATGTCTGTTCAATAACCAAACAGGGTACATACACAGCTATGCATAATGTAAAGTACTGTAAAACTGTGAGTTTTACTGTATTTTAGAGAGTAACGGAGATGGAAGCCAGGCAAACTGCACATACGTTCATCTTTGTGGATGAAGCTGGATTCAACCTGGCAAAAACACGCTGCAGGGGAAGAAATGTGATTGGACAGAGAGCAACCGTGGATGTCCCGGGCCAGAGAGGAGCAAACATCACAATGTGTGCAGTACTGCCCAATGATGGTTTGCTGTTACACAAACCACTCATTGGCCCCTACAATACAGAGAGGCTCATTTATTTTCTGGATGACCTGCATAATCGATTTGTGCCAGCGGAGGAGAGAGGGGCAAGGAACTCCCCTACCTTCATTGTTGTGTGGGATAATGTGGCATTCCACCACTCTGCTGCAGTCACAGACTGGTTTGCTGCACATCCCAGGATGTCAGCACTATTCCTGCCTCCATACTCCCCCTTCCTAAACCCCATAGAGGAGTTTTTCTCTGCGTGGAGGTGGAAGGTTTATGAATGCGGGGTGTGGAGACACTTCTCCTGAAGACTGCCAGGGTTGGATTAGACATTCCAGAAGATACTTTCCAAGATGCATCATCAAATGTGATGTTGATGAGAGGGGGAGAACTAGAACCCTCACAGTACTGTACAGTATGAGTGCTTATATTATACATGTTGTTGATGTTTTTTTTTATTATTATTGCAGTCCTGGAATTTTAGGAATTTGTTTTTTGTTTCAACTTTTATTTTTCACAAGTAAATTACTATATGCAAAGTTATAGAAAAAATAAAGGCTATTGAAGCAAATTGCTGCATTTCTGAATCATTCTTGTTACATATACTTTAGTATAGTCAATAAAGTGAAAAGGTTTTATTCTTATTCTATAATGAAATACTGATTTATGTGAAAAATCATTCAAACTTCAAAGAGAAAAGTTAATAATTTATGTAATGCTCCCTGTTAGTGTTTTTTTGGTCAGTGTGTTATAAGTGACATCGTATGCTTTATGAGTGAGAATTGTTGCCAGTGTTATGGTCGAACAAGCTTGGTGGTTTGAGGGAGTTTTGAAGGTGAGGTTAACTGTTTGGCCAAGATGCATGTTGGTAATGCAGACTGTGTGAAGAGTTTTGAAAAAGGGGCTTCAGTATTGACCGATGCTTGTTAGCTATTGAAAAAAACTGTAAGAAGTTGCGATGTTTTATAAAAATAAAAAAAATTAAAAGTAACAAATAGTAAAACAGCAGCAGTAAAATAACAATAGCCATGCTATATACAGGGGTACCGGTACAGAGTCAATGTGCACACACACACGCACACACAGACACACATGTTAAAGGCCTCACAACCGCAGACCACATGTTACAATGCCAGCCAGGAGTATTTCTGTCTGTAATAATGCACTTTTGTTGAGGAAAACAAATTCTGATTGGCTGGGCCTGGCTCTCCAGTAGATGGGCCTGGCTCCCAAGTGGGTGGGCCTAGTCACCCATGGCTGCGTCCCTGCCCAGTCATGTGAAATCCATAGATTAGGGCCTAATGAATTTATTTCAATTTACTGATTTCCTTATATGAACTGTAACTCAGTGAAATCGTTGAAATTGTTGCATGTTGTGTTTATTTCAGTGAAAGAGCTGCTTGAAAAGACCGCCTGAAATGTTTGCCTGTTTTGGTGGGATGGAGTTTTAGCCTTCCTGGTGACATTACCATATGGTAAATGAGTTAATAGACCAATAAGAAAGAGAGTTCCAGACCTCTCTGCCAATAACAGTTAGTTTTCCGTTTCCCTTCCCTACTCAGGCCACTCCCGGTTAGTCCTAGCAAAATTCTTCCTTGAGAAATGGCTCTTTGCTAAGAAGCTATTTTTGTTTCTTTTTAACCGTTTGAATTGAAAACAATCACAGTAAGGTACTTCATTATTACCCAGAAAATATTTGATATTGCGATAAAACAGCTGCATTGGACCTTTAAAAGTGGTAGTTCAGTTTCACTCCCTGTCTGCTATATAGGCCAGAGTGTACATCCCAGAGTACATCCCAGTACCTAGATCAAAGGGAATAGTGGAGATGAAAGATCTGAGACCTTAAGCTGGGAGGTATTTCACATGGGGGCGGGGTGACGCCCAGGTAGCAGATATACACAGTGTTTTATCATCACAGATAAACGTAAATCTTCTCTTATCCTCTCCTGTGGATTATATGCCCGGGTAGCAGATATACACAGTGTTTTATCATCACAGATGAACGTAAATCTTCTCTTATCCTCTCCTGTGGATTATATGCCCGGGTAGCAGATATACACAGTGTTTTATCATCACAGATAAACGTAAATCTTCTCTTATCCTCTCCTGTGGATTATATGCCCGGGTAGCAGATATACACAGTGTTTTATCATCACAGATAAACGTAAGTCTTCTCTTATCCTCTCCTGTGGATTAGGGCATATTTGTGGGGGGGGGGAAGGACAACAAAAGCCCCTTTGACAGACAAAGCAGAGCAGAGCCCCGGAACACTTCTGCCCTGCTGTCTCAACCCTGCTTCAGCCTCAGGTACTGCTGTGGTGTACTGTTACTGACATTAGAAACACACAGAGACATTTGGGATTCAGTCATATTGCCGGGATTCAGTCATATTGCCGGGGTTCAGTCATCTAACGTCTTCACTGTCACAGATGTCTAATATTATGTTAATAGCTAGGTTTATAGTTGATGTACAGTTGACTCACTGACCTGTGCTGACAGTACTGGCCGTAGTGGTTTACCTATAGTTGTTCTATAGTTGATGGATAGTTGCTGTAGTATGGTTGATCTATAGTTCATGTATGGATGACAGACTGACCTGTGCTGGCAGTACTGTCCATAGTGGTTGTCTCCACAGTCACAGATGTATCCGTGGGATGAGCTGGGCTTCCTGTGGCACTGGGCATTGTTCTCACACGGGTTCATCTGGCACGCGTCTTTGCAGCCCTTACCATAGAAACCTACAACACACACATAGTCATTACCATGGGAACACACAAATAGTCATTACCATGGGAACACACACACACATAGTCTCCTGCGCCTATTACGCAATGTCCTTGAATTCACCATATAAAGATATCCTGCGCCTATTACACATTGTCCTTGGATTCACCATATAAGGATATCCTGCACCTATTACACAATGTCCTTGAATTCACCATATAAGGATATCAGGAAACAGAGATGTTGGCCTTGCTGCATACAAATGTACACAATTAGACTGTCCTTGCGGTGGCAAGCTACTGGAGTCTTAAAGCCTCCATTTTTTTGAAATTATGAACATATATTCTCTAGTTATGGAGTGGCATAGCTTTCCCCCCAGCCATCACAGCGGCTCTGGGTCGATCCTGCAATCTATCAAAATAAACCCATTTTTATTGCACCTAATTATCCTGTGCATACTAACCCGCAAACAAGCAAACACACACACACACACGCATACACACACAAACACACACACACACTCTAACCGCCTCACATCACCCCAATGACAGCAGATGTCCTCGTGTCAGAGCCCCTGTTGTGCAGTGCCCTGTATGTGTGTGTGTGTTTGTGTGTGTGTGTGTGTGTGTGTGTGTGTGTGTGTGTGTGTGTGTGTGTGTGTGTGTGTGTGTGTGTGTGTGTGCGCGTGCGCGTGCGCGTGGTGTGTGTGTGTGCCTGTACAGCAATATAGCGTGTGAACAGTGCTGTAAACGTCTCCTGTGCGTGAGAGAGCCATTAAGCTAATTCAACGGGCATTGTTCTGGCATACTCACAGCCAAAGATGAGAGGGAATTATTCAGAGCACTTCTGTGTTGCATTGTGAAACTTTTATTTGTCTCCCTCCTGACACTCATTGGCCTGTTCGATATTCAATGCTCATTGTGCTATTAAAAGCCATTGCCGCGGTAATGGGGAGAGGTGTTTGTGTTAGATGGTGCTAAAGGGATGTCTGAGCCTCTCCACTTCCTCTCCCCCCCCCCCCATGGCGCACATTGCTTCCTCTCTCACCCTCCCTCTATTGTTTTTTTTTTTGCACTTTCTTCATCACACCTTCTCTCAAACGTTCTTTCTCTTTTAAGTCATCTCACTTTATAGTTTTGTAGAATTTGCCGACAGAGGAATTAAATTAGGTCCTTTCACAAATGCCGAATGCATATACACACATGCACACATACTCGCTTGCTTGCAAAACACACAAACACATTCTCTCTCTTGCAGTATCTTACCTGGTTCGCACAGACAGGTGTGACGTTCCCAATCATCACTACAGCGGCTGTGGGGGCGGGCAGGGGGAGGAGACACAAGGGTTGCCAACGCTACAGCCCGTCTCCACTTTAACAGCCTTGGAGGGGTGGGGCAGGGGCGGGGCATCCGGTCGCACCCCCAAACGAACCCCCTAAGAACACAGACAAAATAGGTGTCAAACAGAGACTATTTATACCATACATAGCATACATGCTAACACAAAATGTCTATAAGAGTCTCAGAAAGAATTATGGGACAGTGGTTAAGATACAGTTGCCATGGTGATTGGACAATTACCTGGATGCAGCCCCGTATCCCGTTCTGCACCTCCCCTGAGCCCAGGACTCCGCCGACATGAAGGTGTTTCACCTTTAGACCATGGATCTCATTCCCCACTATAACTGTGCCCTGAGAGACAGGGAAGAGAGAAGAGAGGGAGAGAGAGAGAGAGAGAGAGAGAGAGAGAGAGAGAGAGAGAGAGAGAGAGAGAGAGAGAGAGAGAGAGAGAGAGAGAGAAGAGAGAGAGAGAGAGAGAGAGAGAGAGAGAGAGAGAGAGAACGAGAGAGAGAGAGAGAACGAGAGAGAGAGAGGAGAGAGACAGAGGAGAGACAGAGAGAAAGAGAGAGAGAGAGAGAGAGAGCGCGAGAGTCAGAGACAGAGAGAGAGAGAGAGAGAGAGAGAGAGAGAGAGAGAGAGAGAGAGAGAGAGAGAGAGAGAGAGATTTCACTTTTGACCTTATACGAAGAGAGTCAGAGACAGAGAGAGAGAGAGAGAGAGATTTCACTTTTGACCTTATACGAAAAAAATTCACTTAACAGACGCGCTTATTCAGAATGAGTCTGTGCTTTCAACTAAAAGAGTGAATTCGTTAGAGAAAAGAACAGAATAGATAGAAAGGGTTAGACAGGTTAAGGGATAGAACGAGTGACAGACACAAAAATATTTGATAGAAAGCAAGTGAAGAGTACAAGAGAGCTCATAAAAGAGCACAGAAAGGGTGTGTGTGGTGGTACATTGGAGTCAATATTTACAAACACAGGTTTTAATACCAGCAGTGGGTAGACAGAGTATAGCCAGGCAGAAAGCCATTACACTAGCTTTACGATTGGATGTAGGGATTAACGACCTACAGGATTACAGGGCCAGATTAGAGGTTATTATTTGCATTGAGACGTCTGCGCTGCAGAGTGATAGGGCAGTTCAATGGGTCATGGGTCGCTGGTCATTCTGGTCACGGCCTTAATGTGTCTCTCCGGGTAGAAGTCACCCTTAGATAAGTTTACCCCTCCCCCAAACAAAGCCTAACCCATTAAGAAATCTGATTAAATCTGACCGTTAGAGCATTGAGTAGGGACAATGTGGGACTCTCACCTGGAAGAGGCCAAAGTCGAGGCGGACAGTAGCCACGTAGCGCGTCTCCCTCCCGCTGCGGACGTCTCGGAGCTCCAACTGCAGGTCATGCCAGCGTCCGTCGCTCACCTGCACCTGGTCCAGACGCAGACGCACCGGCCCGCGTCGACCCCTTGGTCACTGAGAAGACCAGCTGACCGCTCACCAGCTGCCATGGCAACACAGATACATTGGTGAATACACAGAGTAACCCACATATCAACATTGCATGGTTTGGAATCCCCCTGCAGGTTGGTATTACTCCAACATAAACACCCATTTACAAAGAAGAATGAAAGACATATAGGAGGGTCTCAATGTATGCGTGTAGAGACCTGGAAGATCAGGCTGGTGTACTGTCCGGCCTGTGCCTGCAGCAGGGTGCCATCCCTGGCCCGAGTCCTGAACACCAGCCCCAGGTACCAGGGAGTGGAGATGGTCACGTCATCCTTCAGGTCCCACCAGAGGGCACTGTTTCCCAGGAAACGATGTGGGTGGGGCATCACTTTAGGGGGGGCGGAGAGAAGTACTACAGTCAGTGAGATGTGTGAGGTTGGTGGCACCTTATTTGGTATCATTTGAATGGTATCGATATACATCAAACTAATGGTTTCTATGTGTTTTGATGCCATTCCATATGCTCCGTTCCAGCCAATTATTAGGAGCCGTCCTCCCCTCACCAGCCTCCACTGGTGTTCATATATGTGAGAAAAGCCTATACTGGATACGTATCAGGGCTTTGATAGAACTACGGACCGGAAGTGATTTTTCATAGCATTTTCACTAACCCTAACACTTTTCTTAACCTTAACCTAATTTTCCTAACCAGCTAGGTTAATTGCCCAAAACTTCTACAAAAAAGTCACTTCCGGTTGTAGCTGTATCGAAGTGGCATGTTTTTGGGTGTGTTTTCAGTGTGTTTCTCACCATGGCTGCAGTCCTTCCCCTCCAAAACCTAGGGGGCAGTCACATGAGAAGGTCTCCCAACTCACTCGGCACGTTCCTCCATTCTGACATGGGTTGGATTTACAGAAGGGTAACTTGGCACTACAGTCCTATCAGAACCAGAGAAAACAACCACATGTTTAACAAACTCAACCAAAATGGCGGCTTCCTGTACATCAGAGGTGAATCCTAATTTCCACTTAAGTCAAATTTTCACTTTGTCTCCCAATGACATCAAGGCATGTCTAAAGAGAACATTTTACTTAAGTGAATGTTAGGATTGACCTCACAGTGTGGAACAAACCATACAGACCAGGTAGGGTTCCATTGTTAGCAATGTATCCAGCCAGGTCCAAAGGACTGTTGTCGATGTGGAGGTCTTTCATACAGCCGATAAACTCTCGAGTGTGAAACGGAAAATTATCAGGCGTGTTTGGCACTCCACCCAAAAACAAGGGACCGGTGAGATCCAGAGATCTGAGAAGGAGAAATACAGAGAGAGGTTTCAAAGACCTCTCTGATGATGATAGGCTAACCCTCCTGTTGGGGAGGACGCAGAGAGCTGTGCGTTGGCAGCGCACTTCATTGCTGCCCTGCCATAGAGATGAGGGACAGTGTCCTGACAGACCATCCGACCTGCACATGTGCTATATGTTTATTGTTATTGTTCAATGTATGGTTATTTTGACCCTTGGTTATTGTTGTTACTGTTGTCACGTTGACAATATTGATTATTATTATTCATTATGTTAATATTGTAAATATACAATGTAAGCTTTGGCGATATGTACATTGTTACGTCATGCCAAGAAAGAACATTGAATTGAGAGAGAGAGAGAGAGAGAGAGAGAGAGAGAGAGGGAGAGAGAGAGAGACAGAGAGAGAGAGAGAGAGAGAGAGAGAGAGAGAGAGAGAGAGAGGCGGATGGAAGAGAAGAGCACAGCATTATTAGATGTTGTCCTTGTCCTTTATCCTACAGAGCACAGCAGCAGTGATCTAGACTGGGAGAAGAGGCTTAAGTGGCAATGCTGAGCGTTTAACCCTGACACTGACTTGCAAGTGACGCGTGTGTGTGTGTGTGTGTGTGTGTGTGAGAGAGAGAGACTCTCACTTCTTGGAGCTGGTCTGCTTGCCCTGAGTAGCACAGCTGTAATTGCCGAGCTGCGTTCCGAAACGTAGCGACACGGCTGTGTCACAGTCATCCACACTGACCACCGCCACCTTTCTCATCAGACGGACCCTGGGCCTCCCCACTCACACTGCGCTTGGGCTGGGGCAAAGATAGGGATAGTGAAATATAATACACACAGAACACACACACACCGAAACACCCCTGCTGTGCTCTTGCTGCTTGTGCTGAAAGAGAGATAGTCATATACAGTACAGCACACACAAGTGGGCTGTCGGAGATGGCTAAGATGGCGCTGCAGCGGATAGCAGCCGTTTTACGGGCTCCTGACCAATTATTTTTGTGTTATTTTGTGTTTTTTTATTTTATTTACGCTGACTTTTTTTGTACTCATTGTGTATTTATTCCTTGTGTTAATATTTTTTCTATTTATTTTCTATTTTTCTCTCTGTTGGGAAGGGCAGTTTCACTGTTAGTCTACACTAACATTTGATTTGATTTGAGAGAGGGCAGAAAGTTTTGCCATACAAAGGAACACTGACACTGCATACGGGCTAAGATGGCAGGGGAACTCACAGGGCTGACAAAAAGTGGAGAAGCAAAGCAAAACAAAAAATGCAGCAGAGACACACACACACACTGGGACTCACCTTGTTGTAGTAATGGATGTGGACAGTGTGCCAATTGCCATCGGCTACGCCCCCAGGTAGGAAGGGGCTCACCTGAGTGGACAATTCACCTGGGGACAGATAGATCAGAGGTCACACTCAAAACCAGGGTTTCACCTACCATTACATAGGTTGGACACACACAGAGACAGACACCCACCTGTGGAGTACTTGAGCACCACCTGGCCCTCTAAGATTTCCAGAGCCAGGAAGTCGTGTTTCTCGTTGAAGCGTCCGTTATAGAAGAGGGAGGCCATTGTTCTCCAGGGTGGCAAAGCTGTAACACACCACAACCATGTAAGGACACTGTGAGTTAAAACCATCCCTCACACATCCACCCCAGTAACCAGCCCAGACCCCAAACCAGACTTTTGGCCACTTGCATGGGGGAAATACTAAGTTTGTTACGTTAACAGTGATGATGTGGTGTCAAACCCTTTATCATAGGGTTTATATATGTGCTATAAGCTCTACTACAGTATGCTTAGCACATGGTACAGCATAAGACTGTAAGTGTCACTCCACTGCAAATCTCTACTGTAAGGCTATATGTACTATAATATAGTAGTATATAATAGTAGTATATAATAAAATATCCATTCCAGTGGACCTCTGAGTCATGGGATTTAGTTACACCTGAATGTATGCACTCACTACTGTAAGTCGCTCTGGATAAGAGCGTCTCCTGAATGACTAAAATGTCAATCGCATTTATGACCACTTCTCCCTAGCAACCACTCTCTGTCCAATCAGAACACGCCAAGGGGCCAGGACAGGTCCCAAGTGGGGTCAAAATGACAGATGAAAGAAAGAGCAGTAATTGGAGAAAGGTGCTAAAAAGAAAGATCGAAAAGAAAGAGAGTGAGAGAGAGAGTGAAGAGAAAAGAAAGTAAGACATTAGGTACTCACGTGAGAGAGATGGAGAGGTGGAATCTCTGGCGGAGGCCTCGGAACATGATAAAGGACTTTGGGGGGAAGGAGCGTGCGGTGACAGCGCAGTAGGGCCGCTCGTATCCCCCTGCAGGGCACTCACAGCGGAATCCCCCTCCAGACAGCTCCCTGCATATCCCCCCATTCCTACAGACCCCAGGGACACAGCGGCCCTGACGCCTGTCCCACTCACACACCTGCTCGCCTGGGAAGGAGAGGGGTCACGGGTTACTATAAATACAGTGCATACACACAATACTGTAACACTACAACACTGATCAATACAAATACAGAAACCTAAAGGATGCATGGGCCACATAGTATCCTAACTACATGGACCATACACCAGACATAAAAGCAAAAACAATAAGCACAGATACGTATACCTAATACACACATAAACAGAAACCATTTATTCACGTGATACACTAGGCATAAACACAAATGGACACACTCAATATTTTTCTAAACAGAACCACAGTACAGCCATGGTAGTCTTAGCTGAATCCCCAGCGAATATAACACGTATAGTCAGACTCTTTTGAGAACAATATCCCAGCTAGAGAGGCGGACTGCTCCAGCCATCCTCACTGACAATGAGCTGGTGCATAAAACACAGTGTGGGGATTAGCTGCCTTCACCCTGTAGACACACTACTCCTCCAGGCCCCCAATTTAGAGGCCTGCTGAGGTCCATGGAGACATGCTGATCATGTTAAACCTGCAGGCTAGGCCTTTGTATGACGGGCCTAATGTTGCCTCAGCATTGGCACAGTGTTTGTTCAGCGTCGAGGCACTACTTTGGTGAATGCAGCCACTGGCATGGTTTAATAACCAACCACTAGCCAGACGATTGTGCTTTGTGGGCAAGACTGCAGAGTGCCCTGGACTTTTCCTCATGCAAGTACTGTATGTTTCCGCACGCACACGAATGGACCACACGTTGACACGCACACAAAACTGACTGACTGTACCCCCCGGTATGATGGGTAAGGTGTTAAAACATGACAGGGTTCTGTGCCTAAAAGCATCAAGAGTGTAAACGGCTTTCACGACTCTACCCCCCCACCCCTCTCTCCTGTCTATTCCCCCGGACCCCCAGGCAGCAGCACTCACTGCCAGATGGTCCTGCCAAACACACACCAACACTACAAATCACCCCTAGGACACACACACACACACACACACACACAACACCACCACCAATTACATTATTTTTCTCTCTCTCTATCTCGCACGTGCATGCTGACACACACCACATGCATGCAAGCACACACACACTATCTCATTAATATTAAAATAAATAAACAGACATTAATAATCATGAATATTTGTCTGGTGAGACAAACAGACAGACCAAAGCTAAGACCAGCTCTTTCATCCACGCCGGCAAAGAACAGAGGATTCTTTTCACTTCACTTCACTGATGCGCTCCTATCATTTTCTACTGTACAAATCTGCACTCACTCAACACACTCAAGGGCCCACTCAAAAAAGATAGGGAGCAGAGATCAGCTTCTACATTCATATTTCTCCACAGGCAGATATAGAGCAATTACTGTACAAAAGCTCTCCCTAAGATGGCAAGATGGCACTTACGCTCTCCATTCGACCAGTGCTTCTCTAACTCTCTTTACTTTGGAAGAACTGAGACCTATTTCTGTTCGCTCTTCTTTTCTTCTCCTCATGCCCCAGTCCATCCTGACTTCCCCTCTTCCTCTCTTCCTCCCTCTTCCTCTCTTCCCTATTCCTGCACATCCTTAAAACAATCTTCCTATTGGCCTCGATCCGTTTCTCCCTAGCTCTACTTTTTATTTCCTCCTGCGTTCTACTCCTCTCTTCCTCATTCTCTCTGTAAATCTGTTTTTTTCTCCAGCTAATGCATTCACACCCCTTCATTCATAGGATGTTTTATTCATCAAAGCCGTCGCTCCCCCTACGGCTCCTCAACCTACCCTCCTTTGCTCCCACACATGGTACCCAGAGGCCATCTCTCTGTCTCTGTCTCTCTCTCTTTCTCTCTCCCTCTACCTCCTTCCTCGCTCTACCTCCTTCCCTCTCACTTTCTCTCTCTCTACCAAATTTTTCCACCATTTCTCTCATTTCCCTTCTTAATTCCCTATTCTCTCTCTACATGCTTCTTTCTCTCTCTTTCTCTGCCTGTTCCCCCTCTTCTCTGCCTGAGATGCCCCTTCTCTTTCTTCCTATCTTACCTTCTCTCACTCCCTTTATGTCCACATCTGACTCCTGCTCCATCTCTCCCTCTCTATACTCTCCCTCTCTCCTTTATCGCTCTATACCCCAAGTAGTTCCTCTCTCTTTCCTCCATATCTTTTATTTCTTTCCCTGGAAATCTTTCCCTCTATCAATATTAAATGCCTGTGTTAGTTCTCTGCAGTCCTTTGAAAACAACACAGCTACTTTTCATACCAACACAGGTAATACAGAAATCATCAAAACCCTGCTCTCTATTTTCTCTTCATCGCTGCAATTCTCTTTCTTCATCCCCTGGGA